>JAYKAV010001322.1:1131992-1167699 GCA_035582835.1 Phoebastria nigripes | reverse complement strand
TATTACAAGGAGAATGAAGAGAAGCCAGAAACCCGGGGGGGGGCGGGAAATCAACTCCAACTCCCCAACATCTCTTATCGCAGATGCAGACTTCTGCTGTGAATTTTGCTGTTATTTCTTAGGTAGATCTCCCCTTGTTTTCAACAAACCTTTTCTTTTCCTGCAGAACTGTAAGGAACAACTGACAGCTTTCTGAAAACTGTATTCAGATATTGCAATGGGCATATTTATAACTTTCCTGTTATAAAAGGTTGTGAGAGATTTTATCACTTGAGACAAAAGTACTTTTGGAAATCGATTTACTTTTTAACATGTATCTGTATATTTCTTTCATTTTTTTATATATGTGTGTGTATATATATTTATTTATTTAACTCTGTACAGAGAGAGCTCGATCGTGACATGTTTGCCAGTGATCCCAGAAGTGAGAGAAGATTCAGGCATCTGTGACCTCTCTGAGAGCAAGCATATATCCATATTTACATCTACAGCTACATGTACATGTGTGTATGTATGTACTCTGTCACCGATGAGACTAGAATAAATACACCCTCTTCTCTTACCCTGAAGCTTCCCAAGTTTCACTCTGATGAGCAACCTAAGGCTGTGTCTCTGTCTCTCACATACTTTTTCAACATCCTTCTCCCTGTCAGTACGTTTCAAGGTCATGCACTTACAGGTCCAGCCTCTTCTTCTGGTTGTATGTGTACACTACTATTTGCAGGGCATTCAGATAGGTTGACACTGAGAAGGTCAAGGTTGAGCAGTGTAATGCAGTACACAGTAGGTGGTACAATAAGCAGGTTCTTACATTTTATTTGTGTCCTTAAAGGCAGAAACAGAACATTGCAAACTGTTAATTTTTGTAAGGGACAATTGCAATTATTGTAATAATGGTTAAAACCTCATGTCTCCTCAGTGTCATAAAGCAGCATTTCCTTTTCCAGATTACACAGGGAGGTGCTTTTCTGACTCATCAAATAAATGTGGTATCAATTGGATTAGGACATCAAGGCTTTAGCAACGTTATAACAGGAGCAGAGTACGCGTTAGGATTTTCTTTGCTCTAGCAAAATAAAGATCATCTCTCACCTCCCATAATAATTCCTGTCCACCATGATCTTGTTACCATGAACAGAGCTGTCTAAACATTTTGGGAAGCAGTAAGGTATTGCATTGGCATTCCTGCTGCCTCAGTGTAACAAGCTCGTTTTATATAAAACATGATTTGTGTTTGTGACATACAAAGATCCCAGGAATGACAATGGGGCAAGCTTTATAGCTCTTGCAAAGTCTGACAGCATCACAACAGGATTAGCAACTTTCTAATTTTCAACCTATTGATCAATTTACACTGTCCAGGCCAACTGTGTTAGAAAGTCTATAAAATGTGTTTTTCCTGTAAATGCAGAAGCAATTAAATTCTAATTCCTTGAAGTGGTGTCTAGGACTAAACCTCTTAGTTGTCTAAGAGACTGCTTGAAGTTCACAGAGAATTAATTTCATGGTTTTGCCTGTAAAATATGCACTGATGAGGTGCTTAGATGCTCAGTAAAAAGAAAAAAAGTTATTAAAACAAGGGACTTACACGTTCTCCTTTGGGTCCTCTGTCTCCTGGTCTCCCCACAGCACCCTGAAAAATTGTTTTTGAAAAAAGATAAACATATCACTTAAAGGCTTTTTTGAATATTCATCTGTTAGCAGAACTGAAAGCAACTGCCTAGGATTAACAGCTATGGTATCTGTGAAGAATAAAATACACTAGTACACAAAAGCATGTTTTCCTACCGGAGGACCTGGCAATCCATCTTTTCCATTGATTCCCTATTAAAAAAAAAAAAAAATTTTAATAAATATGCTTATGTATATGCATTTTAAAAATATAAAGGGTAAAGCTCAATGTTTAGTGCTGGTTTCAGTACATATTCTGAAGCTGCAGAGGCAGCAGTTTGTGTGGCCACAATATAGAAATACTCACAAATAGTCTTGAGACAACAGGGCAATACTGAACTGCAAGCACATTAAATTTGAGCTGAGAGCGGAGCAAAAAAAAAAAATCTTTGGCATCGAGATGTGCATCAACTTTAATGAGCACACAACTTTAAATGACAAGTTATATGGAAATTCTGCAAATGTGGAATAGGGACCTGTACATGAACTTTTCCAGTCCCAGCTAGTCATTATACAACCATAGAAGAGATTTCTCTTATTCTAGATATTAGCCCTGATGCCCTATCACCCTACTGCTGTTACGGAGATTATGTCTTAATAGTAAGTGGCCAGATCCATTCTTTGGTCCTTAGGGCTTGTGGAACGGCACAGCACAGCTTCAGCTTCCTGGGCTATACATATTTCCTTCCCAAAAGAGGGTAGTCTCATACATAGCACCTGCTGGAAACAGTCCCAGGCCCACGTTATCCCCCAAACTGGAACGTGGCATTATCTGAGAGTCCTAGTTGGCATGGGCCAAAATAATGTCAGAGAGTATGTTAACAATTGCACAATGCCAGAAAATTGCAAGACAAATGCTCTGGCATGGTTTAGTTTACTAGGATATATATGGATCTGCATATGCAGCAAACTCACTGCTATTTCACTGAGTGAGAAAGAAGGACTTGCATGAGCAAAGACATCAGGAATATTTCCTTCCCTCTCATACTGCAAAGTGGAGTTTTGCACAGATTAGGCACCTTGGGCCAATTTGCTGCTGAAGTGACACAAATTGCCTCTTCTTTCAAGACAGAAGCATAATGTGGAGACGTGCTGACAAACTGAAATGGCCTGCTTCTCATGCTTGTCCCCAAAACACCAAGCTTCATGGGAGATAATGAGTTCTACGCTATCCTAGCTGAACCACTTCTAGAATATAAACTAGGTTGTTTTAAACCAGCTCAGACAGTGCTGACTACGCTGCTGTCACACTTTTACTAAATAAAGAGGTCAGATTAGACATATCCTAAGTGAACAGTAAATGCTTCAGCTGCAGTGTTGCATCACCTGTATACAAAAGAGTTACGAAGTTTATTCAGAGTCATGAAGCACACGCTTCTCTATCTAAACTGAAACTGAGAATGTATTTTGTCACCCTATCCTTTATAGACTGTGTTGAGTGTCTCGGTTAATATTCTCCTCCTGAAAAAATATGAGAGGATCCTTTATGTCAACAGGATCCAAAGGACCCTCATAAGACCTTTAAAGGCAACATCTCAGTAACACTATTAAAACATCACAATACCAGGAATTCTTGACTGGATGGTTAATACTGAGCACTATAGCTCTAAGTGTTCTTCAGATGTTACCTAGCCTGAAACAAAGCAGGATGTAATCTCATTTCTTTTGTAACTTCTGATAAACTAAGACACATCCTTTTGTAATGAACTTACATATTCAGTATAAAATTGCTTACTGGTTTTCCTTGTGGCCCTTCTGGCCCGGGGAAGCCTATATCTCCTATAGGTCCTCTTTCACCCTAAGAAAGAAGAAAACACACATTTAAATCTGCATGTAAAATCTTGCATTCGGTGTTTGAAATATTTGTGTATTATCAGAAGAGTCCAGAACTCAAATCTGTACTTACAGGTTCCCCTGGCATCCCTGGGGACCCAGGAGATCCAGACTTTCCCTGCAAAAAGAGAACATTACAAATTTAAATTATTAGGAAGCAAAACATAATTTCTCTTAGGTCAAGAATAAGAGAGGATATATATTTGAGTGAAATATTCATGTTACTGTTCATTAAATGCTTTAAGAGAGGAAAAAGAAATATTTTACCAGATTTTTTTAATATTTGTGCCATGTTAATCTGGCTTTTGTGGACAACATAACTCAATCACTTGGTCTTCTTTACCCTTTCTGAATACTGAGATAATGTTTTAATGAAATTTTCTTTTATAACACCATCATTTCCTTCTTGAGAAGTCAATAGTCAGATCAATGTTTATCACTGTATATGTGAAATCAAGATTTTTTCCTTCAGCCACTTCCTAGTCCTGTTTTTTTTTTAAAGTGAGTTTATTGCTGACTTAACGCCTTTTGCAAATTTTCTTTGTGCTCTTTTTTGGCCATTTTTATTGTCGTTTTATGTTCAGCCTGCCAGAATTCACAATCCTTTCTCATCTCATCATTTAGATAGTGATTTTAAATGTCTTTTTTTTTTTAAATGATGCTTTGCTTTTAACAACCTATCTGGTTCAGCCTCAGACAAGAATCTATTACCCTGAATCTACATTTCCTGGAAATATCCCTAGACCAGACCCTCAGCTGACTTGTACAAGTGAACACATCAACACCAGTGACAACTTCAGGAACAATAGGACTGAGGATTCGTGCTGAGGAAATAGGCATTGATGGCAATTCTTGCAGAATCTCAGTCCAAGCTTCCCTGAGAATCCTGCTCAGCAAAAAGCCAAAGCTAAAATGAGAGGTTTATATTCCCAAATGGAAAAAAGGGTCCACTATTCAATCTAGGAAATAATGCCAGGCAAGGAGGACAAATTCTCTTCCAGTAAGATATGTGGATATATTTCAAAAACTCTTCCTAGACTACTAAAAAATATTGATTCTCATACATCTATTAATTTGTTAATTAAAACTGCTTAGCATAAAATGTTAAAGCAAATAATTTATTTCAGTGGATTTTATTAGAATTAAATGTAATCAACAGAATGCAACTCCATCAGTGATAAAGCGAACTCATTAAATATTTCATATCCAGCTAGAATAGAGAGCAACAAGAATAAGACTTGGAACATATCCAGTGGGAAATACACAGGGAGTGAACAATTGTGATCATCCTAACTGGCTACTGCACTATTGATTGACAGCGTGAAATACATTTTCAGAGCAACAAACTTTGAAACTCTTACATGGGCTATAAAACTCAGAGAAATATTTCTCTTTTCCTCTTCAATGTGCAATTTTATCTTGTTTTAGGAGAACTTAACTAAATTAAGCTATTTAAGCTGATGTTCTCTCTTGGAACTCACAGTAAATAGACTAAATCAGTGGCTAATGGAAATGGGAGTGCATAGACACAAACTTCTCTTTATTTCATGAAACACATAATTTAAAAACAGCTCCTGAAAGGATTGGTAGCTGCCCAAATGTATTTGCATATAAATAACTCTATATTGCCTCCTGAAATATGGATAAACTTTTTTTATTAAACTGTAAATGCAATCTAAAGAAAAGTTGTCTTCATTTCCTTTAGGAACACAAATGAATAATTATAATTTCAATTTATCATTAGTTACATTTACTTTCACCTACAATTTCTGGATGACTTTCAGAAACTTCTCTGAATACCACATGCAAATAGCTGACAAAGCATTCCCCTAAAGCAAATGTTTGATCGACTTGATAAGCAGATCCTTGTGGATTGCAATAACTAACGTTCATAATTTTTCTTTGTGATAGAAAGATGCTCAGAAATTTATGCATGCCCAGGAACACAGAAAATGTCTTTATATTAAACTAAGGCAATGAGAAGAATCTCATATGCTTTCTTAACTAAACATATGCAGCTTCAAATTCCAGCTTTATCAAGTATTCACACCGTTCCCTCCTGTCATTTTAATGATAATATGAACCCTCAGTGGTATTAAAACTCTAATCTCTTTAGGAAAAACACATAATTTTCATACCTGCCTATAAAGCATTAGCCAAGCACTGGCGTTTCACAAACAGTGATTGAGATTACAGCTCAGCACCTTGCTTGACCTGTTTTTTCAGTTGAGTTTTCTTTAATGAATGTACGTACCGGTGTCCCTGGTACTCCTGGCATGCCAGCTGGTCCACGGTCACCCTGAAGAAAAGATAAATCTATACTTAAATGGTAACACTCAAAACAGAAGTTTGTTTGTGGATTCCCATTAAAACCTGAGGAAGGATTATTCAGTGAACTGAAAATGAGGACAAGAGCCAGGCTCTGCTAAATGCTAATATTTAGCTCTGCCACTGACTCATTTTACAGACTTGAGCAAGTAACTTAAATCCTTTGTTTAGGTTCTCTTATATAATGCCGTAATTTCCATACTATCCCTTATACTCTGCTTGAGGCCTTCCATGAAAAGGGATGGAAAGTCCCTGACTTATCTGTAGTTTTCCAAATAATTATCATTTGTGATCGTGACAATGACCAAAATTCACATAGGGTAATTCACTATCATATCAAAATCCCCATATTTAAGATGTATCTTTCAAAGAAGTTTTCACCTTCCTGCTACCCAGTCATCCATTTGCTGCAAGTCAGCATCCTCGATTTGCTTGTCCCATGGTCCTTTCAGGGCAAGGTTTCTCCTTTTAGCATACAGACACCTTAATCTATGCTTTAAGGTAAGACAATGGCTTTTGTGCTGGAGCTGATGAGTTATGGGCACAAATTCATCTTTCTCTCTTGAGAGGACTATAACCCAAAGCAGACAGATGGAGCTCACCAGTGATAAAACTCTACACAGCGAGATTTACCCTAACCCACTGCTGACATGTATTGGTCTGTAACACTACACTCTGCTAGTACAACATTGGTTAAAAATGTAAGAAAAAAACCAGGCTCCTAGTTTCTGTAATCACATCAGAAAAGCCCTAGCACAGTTAAAGCCATACTAACAGGAGAATATTTTTGTGAGATGAGTTTGTGTTACCTGTAGCTGTTTTGCAAAAGCTCCGCCAACATAGCTACAGCCACATTCTGATGTGCAGAAGAGCCCCAGGAGATGCTGGGACTTCTGGTTTCTGTTCTTATACCTAATACTGATTTGTCTTACTCTCATCATTTTGTTCAGGTAGCGCAATGATAATGCTGGTAATGAGAAACACTTCATTACACAAAGTATAGACATATGACAAGTTAAATGTCTGGCCTTGTGTCCTGAGGGAGATGCTTGCTTACAGGCCACAGGTCAACCTCTCTTGCTCTGGAGGCTAAGAGAAGTGACTTAATGCAAGTTCATCCCTCAGTGAGGAGCACAACGTGCACCTCAGGAACACTTGAGCACTGAGTGTTTGTAGCAGGGCATATTGGCTGGAGCATTGCACTCTGTCCCTGTGGTTATTCTGCACCCAGAACTTGTATCGTGGTGTTTTCCCTATATGCTGGCTATGACAGTGAAGCTAGAAATTCCTAACACTTCCCTTGCAACTTTTTTTCTTTTCAGGGTTATTCTGGTCCTTTCAACGATGTGATTCACAGCACGGCTGCACAAACCACTGTGTCAGCACAGCTGAAGGAAGGGACATCCCGAGGACACAAAGTTCTTAAGCCAGTTCATGAAATTACCATGAAATTACAGCCAACATTGTCTGTGGAAGATAGCATTCTGCTACACAGATGTACCTAATAGCTCTAAATTAAAAACCAGCGTGCACTATACTGTTGTGACTGGCAGGCAGACTCTGGGATTCTGTTCATTTATTTGCACCAGCAATGTGGAATTTTGACCAAATTTAATTAAGGAAAGGATATTTTTACTTTGGGAAAGGGCCAAACACTCACTTAGCTTGTTTATACAATCTGCTCCATTGCTTATACCCTTTATTTACCCCCACTAACTGTCTCAGTTCAACCTGTAATACCTCCCTGTGTTTGTTCATTTTGAAATCAGACTAGTCTTTAATTGCTTGTAAATTGCAGTCTTCCAGAGCAAGAATCATCTCCTGTAATTTAAACATATAGTATAGAC
This sequence comes from Phoebastria nigripes, assembly GCA_035582835.1. Lineage (NCBI taxonomy): Eukaryota > Metazoa > Chordata > Aves > Procellariiformes > Diomedeidae > Phoebastria > Phoebastria nigripes. The sequence continues at coordinate 1,160,020 of JAYKAV010001322.1, read as the reverse complement.
ACCTACCTTAGATCTTGTCACTCCCCACTCTCTGCACAAGTAGGAGTAATGCACAGTGGTATTGAGAGAGAAACTTTTCATTTACATTGCTTTTTGATGAAAAATAAGTTTCAGTAAACTATTTTTGTATAAAATCACTGAATAACATGTAATTCAAAAAGCTGAATAAATATTCCATTTAAAAAAAAATTACTCTTTTTTCTTCTTAAATTTAGAAGATATGGGCAAAATCAAACTGTTTTCACTGACAGGAAACATATTTACAGATTTTTTCATTTCTCTGCTGAATTTTTTGTACTTTGCCATATTTAGAAATGAATACCAAAATCTTGACATTTTCAGCATTTCATGACAAGCTTTTCTCTAAATTCGTATCAGCCTCCACAACTAGGAAATGAAAGGCTGAAACATGCCACCAGCTGAAGGAAAGGATCATTTCCTAGCACTGGAATGCAGACTTGAACTACAGGAAGGAGCTGGAGAATATGATATGGTTCAGGATGTGCTACAGTGGCATCACACATGCAGTACGGAGTGCAAGAAAAGCAAAACAGAAACAAGGAGCCTTTTTTAGAATAATAAGCAACAGTCCGAGAAAAGAGATTTTTGCTCACTTTGGAGCAGGATGCAATACAACAGGAACTGTAGGGAATCAGTCTCTCCCTCTATTTCTACTCTTTTCTATGTTTTTACACTCATCTGAAATAGTCTTTTTTTTGTACGGAAGTCTTGCATGCACCAGGTCTAGACTAATTCAGGTACAACCTTCTCTTCAGATCTGTAGCTATGCCGAAAGTCTTAGAACAAGACAGACAGACTGTAAGCATAAGACAATGTTCAATAGAGAACAAGAACTTATGACCATACTTAGGAACATGTTAACTATATTACTATCAAGTAGTATAGTTATATATAGTATATACTATATATAATATAGTATATAGTAGTATTCTATCACGTTAAGAAAACAAAATATTACAAGACCTCCTACACACAATTTTCTGTTTGCGGAAAATGAAATTTTATGTTGGGTGAGTATATGATTTAGATCTACAGTAAAGCAAAAAAAGGAAATACAGAAAAATATGCAAATATTTTTCACACAGAAAGATTAACTTACACAAAAAAAATCCAAACAAGGTTTCAGAAAAAATTTAGCTGCAGATAGTTGTCACTAAGAAGCCATGACTTCCTTTTTCAGAGTCCTACCTTTTCCCCTGGGAGTCCTTCCAGTCCTGGTAATCCCATCGGTCCTGGGTCTCCCTGATTTTTTTTTTTAATTAAAAAGGATTGCATACATTAGAATTTCTGTACTCTACATGAGAAATGTTGAACAGCAAGCAACAGCAGATTATTTAACTTGAGATTAGTAAAACAGCTAACCAATTAGGTGAACAGATTTTGTTATGCCCTGTTTTAGTGATCTGCGAATCAAGCTTTTGCCAGTGGCACTGTGTGAATATTTGGATCAACGGTTTTAATTTTGATGAAGAATATAATCCAGGAGACTCCCCTCCAGCGTGCTTGCAAGCCAAGGTCAGCTCTAAAGCACCTCCAGGCAGCCGAGCCCCGGGGTGTAAGCATACACTGTCAACCAGAGAACCAACCTCCAAGCAATTCTGTGCTCTATTCCCTAAACAAAGCTTACTCTGCAGCGAGGGACACGCAGACTCGGTCCCTGTGTAGGTCTTGAAGTTTTGAAAGAAAACCAGAAACGTGCTCCACTGGCGAAATCAGTTTAACATGTAGAGTGGGGAGGCCCTTTTAATTCTTTTTCTTTTTTTAAAGAAAATTGATAATTTACCACAGAGATTTAAACTACAGCCAACAATTCCAGTATTTCAGCAATTCTCAGTTAAATCAAAAGCCACAGCAAATTCCCCTGGAGTTCATGAAGTCTCTGGCAGATCTCACTCTCCACGCCTAAAGTCTGTTTGGGAGATGGTGCTTCCTGAGTAGGAAGTAGATGCTGGTACAAAGATGTATTCAGCTCTGGGCATTATGATGAAACAAAAAAAGAAGCTTTGTGACTTGTTTTGAAAATAGATTAATCAACTGTTTTTGGAAACTAATCTCACAACTCCATGTTTTGCAGTGAGTACTGAGGGGTTCTGGTTTGGGTTTGTTATTGTCCTTGAGGAGCACAGTTATCATATTGGTTCCTAGATCAAAGTTTAGTTTTTCATGTACCTGGCTCTCCATTAACACTTGGCAAGGAATCAAACATGATCCTAGGCCCTGCACAGGTTGGCTGAGTGCAGATTATATGCACCTTCATGATAGACGAAGTCCTAGCCAGCTCTTAAAAATGTTGCCTTCGCATACCACTTTGGTCTTGGCTGGGTTAGTCTGAGCTAGCAGCACTTAATTCTGCTGCTATTTTTGCTAGATACTGTGCCTGCGCTGGTAGGAAAAAAAATACAACTAAATTGTACTGGCATGCTGCTTTCATGAGTAGAGACATTTCTCAGTAGTTTCACACTGATATTGAAGAGAAAGACTCCATGATATGGACCCAAGTCAGAAGACAAGAACCCTTCAACAGGAGAAGACACTCATCATCATCTTCCAAATACTGTGGCCTGATGTGTTCAGACAAGGCTGGTGTCTAGTAACATTTAAACAGTCTATGTGTTGTGCTCTGATCTGATTCTTTACTACCAGGTATCCAAGATGTTGGCTGAACCATCTCCTTATTTATTTTGCCCAAGACTAACAATTCAAAGACAGGACAGCAGCTGGAGAGGTCAAGTGTCAGCTTCTTGGTGGTTGAATGAACTCCTGAATGTGTTAAGGAATGCTGGAAGTATTTCTCTGAAGTAGTAATTTGTTTCATTAGTAGCAGATATAGATGTTCTTTACTTTGCTGGAAGGGATGTGATTTTGTTTCAAAAATGATCTCCAATACTTTTCAGGGTTTCCTTCTTTATCAAGCAGACAATTCATCAGCAGATCATAGGGAACGCAGTCCAACTGGGCACAACTTTCTTTCATGACTAGCTCAGCTTCTACTGCTTTTATCAGCAAATTCTTCTCATCAATTTCCATTAGCTGACACATGGTACTCATCCTGATTCAGTCATACTGCCTGAAGTTCGAAAGAGGTCTGCTGGACACAGTTCTACCACAGTGACCATGAAGGAGCAGCACCTGTTTCGCTGCCTTGCAGAGTTATAGTGCTGTAACTATCATTATGCAGTTACGTGATGCTCCTTAGACTTGAAAAAGAAGTACACGAATGCATTGAAATTTTAACTGCTGTGGAAGCATGTATCCAATTTTAAAAAAAAATATCCATTTAAAATGACATTTGACACTATCATAGTTTTTGGGCTAAACCATCAATACTCGAATTTTATTATTATCTTTTGGGTATTTTCACTGACATCCAGTCATCAAGACGCAATACCTGAAAGTTTCAACTTTGCCACCTTCAAGGCTTGGAACTGTAGTGACAAATCGCAAGCTAATGACAAATATAGTTTCTCTATTATAAAGGCAAGTTACATCATATGTCAAGGACTTTGAGAAAAATGTACACCCAGTCAGGATTTGGACCTACATTCTGCTGGTGGCTAGCCCTATGCAACTGCTCAAGATTCTTCCACTTGTTGTTCTTCCCCTCCTCATAATTTTTAGAGAAAGATCACATGAAATGGACATAACACAATGCTTAAAGGAAAAAAAAAATTAAAAAGTTAAATAGATCTCCTTTTGAATGTCAGACTGCATAGTTGAAAGGTATAGTGGCTCCCATGATCATCATCATCTTTTGCTCACCAGAAGCAATGTGATCATACTGTAACTAACTGTCAAGCCACTTCCAAAGAAAACATCAACTTCTAGTTGTTACTAGCTAGCATGATGTAGCACGCTGTCCTTTCTCCCTTATCACTTTCAAATTTAATGTTAAGAACAACCTAATAGCTCTTAAGGTATTTTCTACCTTTATTTCACATTCTCTATTCTTAGATCCAGGGACAGCTCAGCAGAGATGAATCCACAAGCAGTTAATACTATGCTCAGTCATTCATTATATTATCACTTAGAACTATTTACCAGAAATTGCAAAATTCGCAAGCCTGGCAATTAGAAAGGCTTTTTCAGATATACTGATTCTGCAGGAGGTAAGCTACCTGCTAAAGAACATTAATGGACTCTTCCACCCTTGTGGCTAGGATTATGTGTTGAACTACTTGGGGAATTCTCCATCATGACCAAAAAATACATACATACCACTGTGCCAGGATCTCCTTTTGGACCCTGCAAAGAAATGAAGAAGTGGAAACACATTTAAAAAAGAACAGAGTTACACAATAAGATGATTTTTTTTTGTATTACTGCATTATGAGTATACTTTGCTAATGCAGTGCATTTAGAATCAGTATTAAGTCCAGCCCCCTCAGCTGATTAATTTAGTATAAAATCTTAGTAATATTTGGTTTTTGTTTTGCTGCTCCAGAATACAAAGACAGCTCTGCAGTCTGGTGCAAGCCCGTGACTACAAATGGCACATAATGTAAGGACAAACTCACTGATGGCTACAACATTTTCATGTGGTTACCAAAATGACAATCATCTTAAAACAGTAGAACTTGCCTATGACGCTAACAAGAAGGAGGACCTAAATAAGTGCACAACATCTTTGACTCCACAGAACCAAAGCAACAGTGTCCAGCTGCAAGGTGGTGCATCTGCACTCTGCAGAGTGGAAGACACCAGCTCTGTATTACTGCCGTAATATAATTCTCAGTTTTACACATTTTTCTGCACTGTAGCTACATGCAGTGAATCAGTGACAGAACTGAGATCAGAATTTATGAGCTTCTCATTTCCGGCACCAAATTTAATCCATTACAAAACTATGCCATCACTAACTATAAATACTATATTACCTATTTTAAGATATAAGGATACTTTCACTAAAGAGTCCAATACCAAATTATGTACCATTTTTGCAGCCTTTACTTGCTAGGGTGAAATACTTAAATCAAAATAAACTACTCTCCAAAATGGGCTAAAATGCTTGATAAACACATAAAATCACATACTTTATCATTTACTACATACCGATCATATCCTTATTTTTTCTATCTTTCACATGTAAAATCAAATTCCATGCCATTTACCAAAACTGCATGCAACTAACCAAACCCTCTGTTACTATGTTAATTAACTATTAGAAATTATGTTTCTGTAAATACTTACCGGAGGTCCTGGTGGACCTGGATAACTAGCGACACTCACACCTCCCTGTAACAGCAAGTTTAAAAGTTGAGTTGGGCCAAAATTAGGTGTTGATTGAAAAAAAAATTAACATTAAAGAGAAATACCTGGAGTTTATATAAGCTGCTCATTCCGTTTCTTTCATTATAAGGCATACCCTTTAAAACATAAAAAACAAGTAAGTGTTAAAACTATGAGCTATAAAGGCAGAACTCTTGCCCTGTTCAAGTCCCATAGCTCAGCAAAGCTGTGGTATCATTTTTGTTCTTGATCAATTTTTCAAAGATTCCAGACATTTCAGTAAGAACATAAGATACATACCAATGCAGCTTGGGACTTTTTTTGAATTACGAAACCAGAAACCTGTAAATCTCAGTGTACGTTACACTTTGATATTTATTATTATTATAATTATCCAGAATTAATTTTGTGTTAGGTACTATTCCAGTTAATCTGGAGTCCAGTGAGCTCCACAGACTTTCCCTAGGTTACCCGAGTTCCCTGATCTCAGGTACCCAAGCTGTCTAAATTACTCTAATAACATTGGACACCAAGGTCAACTCATTTCACCAAGTTTCTAGGATGGCTTTAGTGACCTGAACTTACTCAGAAATTAATCACAAGAAAAAAAAGGAATACAGAAACCTTTTGCAGAAAGACATTGTTGTCTTCCTGTGCTATTAATACGTATTAGATTGACAGTCAATTCTTTACATTACATTACATTTTACTCACAGGTATATTGTTCCTAATATAGCATTCAAAATATAAAACAAAATGTCTCACCGGAGGCCCAGGTGGTCCAGGTTTCCCAGGAGAACCTTCACTACCCTAGTACAGCAAGAGATTCATATAACTCATTTACTGTAACTGATGGCCAGATCTATTCCATACCCAAGCTATGATGACCATAATGACAATAAACAAGAGATACAGTCAATATGAGCAGGTAATATCAAGAATAAATTCTCCTGCTCAGCTCCTGCTTAAGCTTTAGGCAAGTTATTAATCATTACTTTATACTAGTTTTTCATTTTGTTAGTTACTTGATGCTTTATGTGTAGTAACTTCCTTGTGGCAAAATTGTAGTGGTAACCTGGGTTGTGAAACACTTCATATATACCAGGAAGGAGGGGAAGAAAAAAAAGAGTTGTTAATATCAATTTCTAAGCAACTGGCAGATAAAAGTTAACATTCATTTTATGCTTTGTATATTATTTTGCAAAAGCCAATCCTCAGCTGATTATTCACAGGTAAATAAAGAAGAGCTACAGTTTCAGATGTTCGGTTTGTTTAGAAACACATTGAATAAAAATAAAGATCTTCTTTATTAAGAGATGTAATGAATATCTTTTTGGTTTTTACTGTAAAATATTCATCTGTGGTTGCCTGTATCTGTAGTCTGTTCTGCTGACGTGCACTGAATTGCTTATATTAAAAAATAAAAGAACCTTCTGAGTTTTTGCCCCAGCAGAATGGTGAGGTGTCTGAACAGTATAGAGTTACAAAGGTTTCAACATCACATTTCCCAAACAAGATCTTTTCAAAATCTTATCACTACAATTCAGTTAAAAACACTGTATAATTTGGAACAAGTCCGCCAGAATTTTTCACTGACTTCGTTAGATCTTATTAAACATATGTCAGTGAGACACTTAGGCTGCATATTTAAAATTATTAAGGTGGCAAAAGTCAAGCTAAGTGTTCAATGGCAATAATTAGCTCACCAGAAAAATATAATTGTAATTAAATGTTTATACTAGGATAATTTCCAAATGGTCCTGTTAATTGATAGAAACTGTCAGCCTCCAAAGAGTGATTTGGAGTACTTCACGGGGAATAAAAATACTATACTTTAGAAAGCACATTATATGATCATTTCTCAAACATGTTCCCCAGATGAAGGAAGGAGGAGGAAATTACTCTGGCTATATTTCAGTTTACTTCATCACTCTTCAGCCATCTGACTTTTGCCCTTTTTGATCGATGAGACACTAGTTATAGAGCAGTGGCTTCTCATTCCCACCTGCGTGTGAATTGTAAACAAGGAACTAAAGAAGACTTGTGTTTTGCATTTGGTTACATAAAAAGGAAATAAGTGTGGTAAATTTTTGCTATTATGGTCTGCAAGGAGACAGCTCTCAATAAATTTTTATACTGAAATAATTTCAGAGCTTTACAAAATAATTTCCTTTCTTACTCATACCAGAGTCAAGGTTTTGTAGAGTATTAGTAGGATCACATACATTGATGCGGCAGTGCTATGCCTGGAAAACTCCAGGCTAAAAGCTGAAAAAAACTTCAGAGAAGTGTATTCATATACAAAATGGAGAACTTGTCCCAGAAAGCATTTTGCAGCAAACAAAGTTTGTGTCTGCTGTATTTCACTGATCTGAACTGCCCAAAAAATTAATTTGACCTCTTAGTTATAATGGATCATATTGAGTGCCTGATAAAAGAGCACATAAAATATTGATAAAAAGCAGTGCTATAACTGTGTAAATTAAGTATAAAGGAAGGTTATATATTTTTGCAGAGTAACTTATACTCAATAACTTCCAGTACTTGTGAAGCACTTTTAAAGTATGCAATTACTTTTGACTAAAATACTGGTAAAAGAATGAGAAGCAGAGCAAGTAGTAACTGGTTATATACTATTTCACAAATGTATTTTCACTTTCCTAAATTTTATATAATATGTCATACTTAGAGAACGTTCTCTGCAACTTACATACACCACAAGGACTACCCTTCAAAATATAAGCCCATATGTACGGCACTGTTTGGTGAAAGTACTTGTACTAAGACACAAATAAAAATCAATTTGAAAACGTACGTCAAGTTCTTGTTTGCAGTCTATGTTAAAGAAACCCCAAAACATAGGAGCGTAACGGGATTGCAAAACCTTCACAGATCTTTACCAAGACTAAAAAGAAGGAATACCTTTTCGCCTTTTGACCCTGCTGGACCAGGATGTCCAGGTCTTCCTGTGACTCCCTGCACAACACAGTATTGGTTTATATTAGTTAAGAAACAATGAAACACAGTATTTTTGCATTGCAGCTTAGTTTTTAAAACTTGTACTTTCTGAAGGTCATTTAAACCTAATTATGCTTCTCCTTCAGGTTTAAATATTTCTCTTCTGCTTGATACAACAGCTGTGTCCGTCTGATAAGCCCTTTGAAGGGTAAAACTTGTGTTTGCGGTTGCATGTTCACCTTGGCAGACTAAATGCACTGACCGTAACTGGCACCTCTTGATACTGCTAAGAATCATGCTTTACTGCTAAAATGCCAATTTACATATTCCACATTAAACTTCCTAAATGTGTTACRATTTTTGAAAGAAGGGAAGCATTAGTACAGTCAGCAACCTAGGAATAAATAATAATCATACTAACTAATGCGATCCCACCCAATATGTAGAAAATAAAATTTAAAAAGATTTCCAAGAGGAGTTTTCCTAGAAATACCAACATTTTTAATGATATTTTTCAGTGACTTTAAATATTGTCAGCTTATTCTCACACTTTTTTTATTGTGAAACCAAGTGATTACTTGGTTTCAGCATTAAAAGTTTTCAGAATGCCTAGCTGGAATTATTTTTAGATTTTTATTACTAACATTATACTTGGGTACAAATACATAATTAACTGCAAGTTTGCACATCATAAGACATGTAACCTCACAGAATCTCTAGCAATGCCAAAACTCCAAACCCATTTAAGTTACATAAACTTTGAGCCCAGACAATGACAGTATTTTCAGTAACATCAATTCACAACATAGTTTCTTTTATTAGAGCCAGTACGGGTAAGATTTTATTATTACTCTCCTAAAAGCCAAAAGAAAGGACAAGAAACTAAGAATATGAAGTTTTACTAGACAGTTATAGCAATCTCTGTGAGATAGATTAGATCACAGGTGATACCACACACTTACAGATGGTCCACTGGGTCCTGGTATGCCTGGCAGTCCAGGAGCACCTTGAAGGCCCTGGAAATTAAAAGAGCATACGTCTATTTCCTCTCCCACTTATACTCAAAAACTACTTATATTCAGCATGTCCAGCAGTATTATAACTATATTAAAGCGCTTTTTCATCTAAAAGGTCGGCATTATTTTTAGGAATGAAAAAAATGCCCACCATGCAGGGAAGAGATTATCATTGAACAAGGTTAGAGGCAAGTTCTTGCTTGACTGATAAACAACACTTGTCCTTCAACCTTGTTGGTTGTTAGCTTATATCCTGTATTTTTTTTTGTCTTTAGTTGTGCAGATAAGAGCAGGACATCTGGCTTTTCCTTAGAGATTAATTTTCTATTTTCTATCACTAAAAGGTTTTTTTGCTGGTGAGAAGACATCTACTCAGACTTCTCAATGTTACTTGATGCTATCTAAATGCAATGATGCTTTCTGCCTGATTTATAGATTTTGCTTTTTTGATAACAGAACGTGACATTTTTCATAGTATTTAATGACCTACTTTCCTGCTCTTATTCTATTTGATTGCCTGGAAATCGATGGATTCTGGTATCTACTTACTAAACATACAGGTGTGCAACTTACTACAGTGGATACAGGTAGGATTTGAGACAAGCCTGTATGTCACTGAAGTCCTTCCTCTGCCACACCAGGCTTAGGTGCAATTTTAGACATGTAAAAGTCATGTACTAATGAGAGCTAATCGCTCTCGGTTCCCCCTATAATCCACGAAGGGAAATAGGTCCCTCCCAGCAGTGATTAATTTTATATGCACAGGGTGCCTATCCTTTGACAAGAGGAATCACCTCAGAAAAGGCGTATTTCTCATGTTAAATGCAGTGTTTAAGAACGCATGGCTAAGGGGGTAGTCTAGAAAAACCACAGAGGTCAGGAGCCCTGAAATAGGGGCTCTGAGGGAGAGACGGAGAGAAAAACTTCAGACAGAAATAAATCAGGAAAGATGTGGAGATGGAGAGACACATTGATTTCCCTTTCTTGCTCCTACACACACAGGACATTGATCCACCTCTGCAGCTTTTCAGAGTGGCAATCCAACTGCTAATGTGTCCTTTGCTCATTTTGAATTACTTTACTCTGATGGTACAGTCACCCAGAAAATGAATATGAAGTCAAAGGAACATTTTCTGTAATTCTTATTACTGATGTTAGAAAAACCCTCCCCTGAAAAAAGGAATGTTTTAAAAAGGAAGAGAACTAAGCTTCAACAAAGATTAAAGGGCTATTCAAAAGCACATGGAAGTTAATGAGTGTATTTCAAAGAGCTTCAGATGGGCTTCTCAATCTCTCTTCCCATTCCTATGCTAACTAAATCATAAAAATGAAAATAAATGCATTCTTTTTAAAATTTGTAAATTTGTAAAAAAAGTTACTTTTAAACTTTGTAAACTCTTTCATATGTTTCTGAAAACAAATTCACTTGCACCCTCATAATGTCATAATCAAAAGCTGCTGCTAAACACTGAAAATATCAGACCTAAGGCAGCTAACCAGCTATCAAACTGAAGAAACGTGTGAAGAGCTAACTTACTAACACAGCACAGCACCCTACTGAATCAATAAAAAAAATTTAGAATGAATTTACTCTGGAGTCCTTTAAAAAAATCTAACTGCCAGTTATAATCCTGCCTTTCCCTTATTACCTTCTTAATTGCCTCTAATATCTCACTTGATTCTCAGCAGTTAAATAGTATCTGAATTGTTGAAACTGTTTTGCTAATGCCTCAGACTGCTGGGGTTGAATTGTAGACGTACCCTATAGGGCACACAAAGGATGTGTTACTTTCCCGTTTATTTTTTAAGTAAAATTCTGCTTGGGCTTCACTTATGGCTGCCCCATCATTTTACGGTATATGTTCTAAATCCAACCTCAGGAGGCATTTCCTTTTCAGAAGCGAAGACATAATGAGCTCTATAGATTGTGTAAAAACAAGTGGAAAAATAAGCATGATACTTTAGTTTGACAATCTGCTAAATTCTGGGGCAAAGCAATAGCAGGAATACATATCTAACGCTTCTGCTGCATGCATCTTTTTTTTTTCCTCATATAACTGTTTACTTTTGGAAGCCAAGGATCCTGAGGAACACAGATTTTTTTGAAAACTATTCTCATTCTACTACTGTTTGAAAATTCTTACTATATTATGTCCTTAGCACCAAAGAAATGTAAAACACTCATAAAGAATTACAAACCCCTCAATCAATAAGCTCTAAATTCCTTTCATATTTTGCAGGTGCTTTCTCTTGTAGCCAGCACTCCCAAATTACAAGAGAATAGTACGTATTTAACAGTACCAGTTAAGCATTTTGGAATTTCGAAGTGTTCACCAAATATTTTGTAATAGACTACTTATTTTAACTCCTTCAGTTGGCTAAGGTCACTAGTAAATTCATTTATTTACTCAAATTCATTTGCTTAATAGCTTCTGCTTTGGTGAATTTTTTTTTTTTTTTTGGACAGAGATTGCTCTTGAACTGTTAACTGCAAATATTTCAATTTAAAATGAAAGCTATAGCAGCTGTTTTGGATTCAGCACCACAAATCACGTGGCTTTTTTTCCTTCTCCATAATGACATAAAAATAACTCTAAGAATGCAGTATATGATGCAAAATACTGTAAGTATTTTAAATTCAGTCTCTTCAAACATTTTCCAGTTTCCACTTAATAGTAGTCGCTGCTATGACTGTTCCCATCAGAGTATTTGCCTAATGGAATGTTTTTGAAAGTGAATTCTAAAGGGGGACTAACACAATGAAAGCAAATATGTTATAAAACATGAAGTATTTTCTGAAAATATTTGGCATTCTTAAAAATTAGCATTTAAATGTACGTGAGGCTTTAAAATATACAAATGAGCAAAAATCCTCAGACAAAAATTGAATGGATGCTATTTAATTGAATAATAGCATTAAATCTTGTTGAAAATTCAGAATCGAGGGCTATTTATAGCAATATATTACTATCGCAGCAGTTTTAAAGAACTGAATAACATTCTGTGCATTTCATTTCGTTTCATTGATCTTTATTCAGGTTCAGATAAGAATGCAACCGCAATAGAAATGAAGTCATTTTACCTCATCACCCTTCTCTCCAGCAAGCCCAGGAAATCCACGTTCACCTTTGCTTCCCTATGAAAAGGTAACATTCAAACAAATACTTTGTATTAGAGAACAATGAATTTCATGCTCTGTAGGGCATTTTATGATGCACATTTAATATATGCTAGCATGAAGCCCTTACAGCGATAGCGCCTAAAATAGAAAAAAAGGCTCAATACTACCTGAAAGCTTTAAAATATGCCTCCCATCGAGGTGAAAGGAAATTAGTGGTTTTTATCCAGTAGGCAACCTAGCCAAAAGGCCTAATGGAGACATCTCATTAATACGAAAGAGCTTAAACACTTGCCGAAATGGAGAAAGTACACTTCCATGGAATTACGCTCAACTATAGGGGATATCTGTATGCCAAACCACGTGGCATTTGATCCAATTACAGTGAAGGAGAAGTTTGATGGACACCRATGAAACTTCAAGTCCCAGTGAAAATGTCTGTGTTACTCCCACGGGAACAAGGTGCAAAGGCACAGGGTGGTCCAGCTGTTGCACACTTGAGGGAGATACGGGAAGTTGCCTTCTTCACCACGGGATTCTTGCATGACTGACTCACCTAAAATAACCCTATAGATGGCAATGCACTACTGGACAGTCAAATCTGAGCTAGCTTTAGTGGACACAAGACACAGAAGAGCTATCCTGGCTTGGGATTCAACTCGGGCTATTTCGCTCACTTTCCTAAGAGGAAAGGCAAATTGACACAGGAAGAGGGCTGAACCGTAAAAATTGTTTGAACCTTTAGGCTGCTCAGATGCTACAGGGATAGGGATCAGACAAAAAAGTCAAGACTGTCAGAGGTAAGAGTCTGGCCTTTTACTTTTAACAAGCAACAAAGCAATGTAAAGTACTCTCTTCAAAACTTACCTTTGGCCCTTCTCTACCAGGGATGCCTGGAGGACCTCTTGTGCCGGGATCACCCTGAGGAACAGACACAAAGCAAAGTGATAAATAATCATTTTGTGGCATGGGCAGAAGGTCTGCTCTATGCAGATGGCTTCCTTCCTGCCTTTGTGACCATCCCTTCATTTTACCCCAAAGCCTTCTCTTCAGCCCTTTCTCTCTTCTACACAAAATACTTGTTCAGATATCCTTCCTTGTTTCCCTCCCCCATCTCTCACACACTTTACTCAAATCATGCTAACAAGTTTTTAGCTTCATTTTGAGATGACTCATAAATGCCTTCGTTTTGGATAGTCCCAGACACACCTGTGTTCAGGTTTGAGCAGACCATCTTCCTTTTAAGGATTAGGTAGAGATGAAGACTACTTGTTACTCTCGCCAGCTTCAAATCTACAGTTATTTTAAACTAAATGATTCCTGCTTTGTTGAGAGAAGCATTTTCCAGCTAAATTACAATCTTATAGAAGTGCTAACCACAAAACAGAGAGAAATGAAGAATGAAGCATAAAGAATCGGTAAGAGAGAGAACTGACAAAGAGGTACAAGAGCACGTACAGGAGAAAGAAAATACAATTACAAACAGAAAGAATCAGGGAAAAGCCCAAAGACAGATCTAAAAGAAATAAAATTTGGGAACGAGAAAGTCAATAAACCCTAAGTACATGTATTAATAAAGGACAGTAGAATAGGATAATCTCTCTCCTCAGAAATGATGTGTGCTTTTCATATAGAAATCCTCCTGAGCACACTTTTCGTTTTGGAATACGGCAGATCACTTCAAATTTTATTATTTTTCAAAATAATACCTTAGAAATTCTAGACTATTTTCCCCATTTGGCATATTACCAATATTAATGCTACAAAGTAAAGTGGAGAGTGGGGTATACTTGTAGCAATTTGTCCTGTGGGCTGGTTGTACTGAACAGGCACTTGCTAGCTACTACCCCACATACTCTTCAAATGCTATTTTGCAAAATTCCTATCAAATAAATTTCTTGAGTATTTTTTAAAAACAAAACAAAAATCTCAAAATTATTTTAGGCTAGCCAAATAGTTCAGAGCTGAACATACAAGAAACTTTCATATTTTGGTTTAAAAAGCATGCTTATAGTAAACAAAGATACTTAACCTCTGACAATGTTTACCTTCAGTATAGCACCCATGTCTCCCACAAGTGGCAGTGCAATCTGAAATTAAAAAAGGCAGCTGCAGTTAATGTTTTACACAACGCTACTGATTCTGATGGGTTCTCATTGCTTCTAAAGTTTATATTGTTACATACATAACTGATTACATATATATTGGCTGAAGCTATTTTTTAATGAAAACTCCAAAGAAAAATCGGGGTTTCAAATATAGTTTTCAAATGTTAAATATCACTGTCTATCCAACCTAACAATGTAATTCTTTGTTACAATTTCAATGAAGTTGCTTAAACCATAACAACAGCATAACTCCAGAACATAGTAAATCGCACTTTAAAATATTAATAACATATTGTTGTTTTTGTAGCATACCAGCAACAACTTATCACTATTGGAAATTCTCACAGACTATTCTCACTTGATTATCTTCAATTGTTTTCCTTCTGCTTTCTCCTAAGCTTTGACTCTACTGTGAACTGTAGCATGAATTGTGGAGATGCCAAAGCTAACTTCAATAAGCTACCTCAGATACTGGAAATAATCCAGCTACAGCAACATGAGCWACACATACAGTATTTTGTCCTGCCTTTAAGCATCAAGAATTAGTGCAAAACTCTGTGATGCCACAGCCAAATTGCTACCAATACTAAAGCTAACCCATTTAAAGCTCAACCAATAGGTTTACACTGTACTGCAATATATCTCAGATTTCCAAGTGCTGCCATTAAACTTATATTTAAAGACTCCCTGTAAAAACTGATTGAATTCGTTATCATCAGCTTCACTCACAAATGGACTTTTCAATTACCAATGCTCATTTCTTCTTCTTGCAATTGCTAAAGCAAAAATAGCCCTGGGCATACTATAAAATTAGACACAGTCAAAATTTGTTACTGTTTTTGTTCAGTCTGTTTCAATCATTTCCATGTTGAAGAAGAAAAATAAAATGTAAAGCACTTTTATAGCATATTAGAAACACTGTCAGTCGGGAGCAATGGGTGTCAAATACCAGCTCAAGAGAAGCACTGCTGAACGTAGTTAACTATAAGTGTAACCAGGAGTACACCATTTACAGGGTAGCATCACCAGCTTTGAAAGCACACTGAGAAGTTTTCTAGGGTGAGACATAGCCACCTAACACAACTTAAGGACATAACTATGTAAGGTATGAAGTCCATCCCCTGCACAAAGGTAAACTGTACATAGAGAGTACCACCTGCTCTTGAAAACCTGTAACAAGCCTTAAAAACAACCACCACATCCCCACAGGGCCTGACTTTTCAGCCTTCTCCTTCTGACAACATTTTACAGATAGGCAGGCTATTACCATGTCACCTGTTGGTCTTTCTGCTGGACTACACAAGTGTAATTTCCCCAGCCTCTCCTCTTTTCTAATGTTCTTATTTTAGCTGCAATATCACTTTATGGTACAGGCCCCCAAACCCTCAGTGTGAAAGGGTCCTAACATCCAGCTGCAAGGGCACACCAGGTATGAGAGCAAGCCTACTGTGTTTGTGCCATACAGTTCGTCTGCTCTGTAGGTACAGCAAATCCAGCCTAACTGCACACATACTGTAGAGTCTTAGCTGTGTACGCTGAACTCTGAATAAGTGCATGATATATGCTGGGCTTTTGAAAATGTTAAAATGGCCTCAATTCTCTGGACTCTCTCCTGCTTGCTACATCTTCCTTTAAAAATGTTCTCTCCAAAGAGAAGAGTATTTCAAGAGAGCAAAAGGCAATAATTCTCCTGTTAGTAAGTTTTGCCATTTAGACCGGTCTGTTTAACAGTGGCATCAGATTTTTTACTTACATTTAGTTTACAGTGCACTGTGCCTTCCAGACCTATTCTACTTATGGATTTTGTTTTTTCTTATTAAGCACTTTATGCTCATCTGTCTCGAGTTTAATCTTGTTGACTTCAGACTGTCTCTGAATTTTAAGTTTTGATTATATCTTCAAAAAGCCTTTCCCAGTCCAATTGCAGAGTTTATATCTACTTATCCTAATCAAATTAAATCACTGACAAGAACGGGGCACGGGAGAGACCTCTCTTTCCAAGTTTGACAGTAATCTGCTGATAGACACTCATATCCATATTTTTTGATAAGCATTAACTATATGGCAATTACTTCAAGAGCATTTTTTGCTTGCTTATAAAAACATCACAGAGGACAGTCTCAAAGTTTTATTGAAGCCAAGGTATATAACATGACTGTTTCCTGTCTTTCCCAAGAAAGTTAACGTTCCAAAGACAGAAATCTGATTTATTCCATGACTGGTTCTTAACAAAATTATGCTGTCTTGTGTTTCCACTTTATCATTCATATCACTGGTACTCAGAATTAAATTTTTTAAAAAATATTTCATATCTTTCCTGCAATCAAACTTTTTTCAACTGACCTATTATACTCTGGTTCCTCTTCTATTCACCTTTTATGAAGATGTGTTTTCTGTTAGCATCTCTCCCTTCCTCAAAAGCTGCATCTTTCTGGAAGTACTCAAAGGTAGCTGCTAATCATTTAGAGACTGCTTTGGCTCATTCTTTGGGTGAATTACATCAGATCTTCATGCTATATCTAAAACCTCTTTAACTAATTCTTTTTTTGATTAGATTAATTAAAATTCATTTTATGTGTTCTCTGAAAAGCGATTTTTTTCAGTGGACAGTGAAAAGCCACTGAATTATTCAGCTTTCTCTGCACAATCTATAATTTGATCTCCATGATTATTAAGTAATATACTTTACTGGTCTTTCAAATAATTGTATTCACAATGCCTTTTTCTTGTTGTTTTTATATCTGTTCCTAACAGAAGCTCCTTTTATATCTGAATCTTTGTGACTCTCCGACTTGAGTTCTACCTTCATACTCAATGCCAGTGATAGACCTGCTTTTACATTCTGATTTTAAGCCTTTGAAGGGCTACTGATACTCTTAAGTGTCTCTTAAAGCACTGGACCAGTTCACTAATGCAGGAACCACGGAACCAACCGATCAGAATCACTATCCCGATCCCTGATAATCAACAGCGCATACGTGCTAGCTAGTTCCCAGGCTCTTCTCTGGAGAAAGCTGACTGTTCTCTCCGAGATGAAATCTTTGTGTGATTTTGAGGCTAGTTTATCCCTCCATAAGCTCCTTGTTGTCAATCCTCAGGCTTACTTGTGGGCTGCCGTGCACCTGTACCATCAAATGTTTAATTGAAAGCATGATTTATTTTACTGCCTAATGCATTCCTGCAGCAGCTCTGGAGCATTTCTAATCTCTTCACAGGCTATCAGCAGTCTGCAGACYAGTTTGGGAAACGCTGCCTTAGATGTGCATTGCTAGACACTTGGAGATGGACCTCACTCATAAGACGTGATGCAAGTCTCTGCATCTGAGGAGTATGTGTGATGGTCAGGTATGTGAAGAATTGCTAGTTTAAGAGATGAACAGACTGAGACTGCCAAGATACTCTACTCACTCAGTGAAAAAGCCAAATTCATGCCTTGGTAAGGAGCAGAGATTTTGCTAAAGGACATAATACAGTTCAAATGTTAGGTTTTGTAATTTTTATTTTCCTTTGTTTTGATATGTCTCAAATAAATACTACTATTATTGTGTCTCCCTGTTGTTTTGAAAACTGTGCCTTTGTCTAAAATCTCTTGGGAAATATCATATCCTATAAAACCAATAGGATAAACTCACAGGTGAGTTTAACAATTTTTTTTAAAGCTCTGGTTTTGGTTTGTTTCTTCCAACCATCTATAGATTTTTATTTATATCAACCAACCACTCAGGGAATTCAGAAAGCTTCATCTGCTGTCATAAAAGCCTCTGTAAGCATTTGTTTCTAAAGAGAAATTTGCTTTTTGAAAGTTCTGAGGTAGTTGTTGGGACTCCAGACAGGAGCAGGAATAATGACTGAAGTTTTGCCTTTAGGCCAATTTTGCAGATATGCACATCGGACTCTCCTGACTCCCATGTAAAATACCCAATTATCTTAAAGGGTACAGTTTGGGCTCAGGCATGTACAGGCTTTTTGGATCTTGTAGTGCTGGACTTCACAAAATCTGTAACGCTATAGCATTGTTAAATACAAATCATTGCTATAATACATACCCAAGAGGAGATGATAACTCCTAAAGTGTGGTGAAGGATCAGAATTTATTTAGTGTTTTTGTTTTCAAACCCAGACACTTAACTTTTCATTAGTGCTAAAGGGAATTTATTGCATTACAGACTAACTATTCTCAGAATTTCACTAAAAATTAATGTCCTCTTTCTCTGGCATAGCAAAATTAGCTTCGGAATCTCCAAACTTTTCTCTTCAATCTTTTAACAGGAATTATCAAAGTATGCTCCTGAAAATCTGCATTATACAGAATTGCTTCTGAGGCTGAGGAACAGTATGCCAAGTTATAGCCTGGCAGAAACTCTAGTATACAAACTGTAACACCTGAAAACAAGGAATTTATCCTGTATACATTGACATAAGTTTAATTTATACTGCAATATAATCAAGTAAAAAAAAAAAAAAAACAAAGGATACAATCACTGAAAAATCAAATTAATTTAATCAATTGGACTTCTAGACTTGCTAGGTTATCTCACCTCCTTTAAATTTAAAATATTTGCACCAAAGCAAATGCACAAGCTTTCTAGGTATACATACAGGATCACCTGGAGGGCCTGGTAGTCCTGGCTTTCCATCTTTTCCTGGAGTGCCCTAGAAACAAATATAAAATTTGATGGCCTTAAATCATTGCTGAGGGACACATTACTTTTTGCTGTATATATCTAGAGAACTGTCACTTACATTAATACCAGGGGTGCCTGGAGTTCCTGGTAATCCTGGGGGTCCCCTAGGGCCCTAAGAGCCAGAAAGGTCATTTAGGATTTAAGAATATTTTTCTTTTACTATAAACTTCTTAAACTAAATTAAAGTTTTTTATAKTAAAGAGAAAACTTATATCCTACCTGCACACCTGCTGATCCAGTYGGACCTATAGGACCCTGCAAGAAAACTCCACATAATCAGTAGTTACACTTTTTGGGATAAGGGAGATGAACTTCATAAAAAAATACTGAATGTGGGATATTGGTGCGGTTCGCATTGCAAGACAGACTTGCTCTAAGGTTTGGCTTTAAATCCAAATCTAATTTTGCCAAAATTAGAGAATTCAAGATTTTGCTGAGGCCCATTTTTAAGGGCAAGTAATACCAAAGGGTAATGATCTGTGGTGAAACTTGCTATTTAGCCAGGAGATTCATAAGGAAAGCTGATATTCAGTTGAATAAAAACAAATTAGATAAATTTAAATGGGTAATTTTTAAAAATCAGATTTGAAAATATTTTAACTGAATAAATTATTTTAAGGATTATTATTTTAGATTAAGATCTCAGTGTGAATCTCTAGTCACCTTTCTCAAACATTTTCTCTCTGTACCTGAGTCCTGTCAATAAACTGAAATGTATCAGCTGACTATATTGGTCTGGACTGAAGAGAGATTGTCCTATTCACCACAGTACAACTCATGTAATAACGTGTACCACCTACCATCTACAACATCAATACCATTGATTTTTTTACTGAATACTCTGAAGACACTGCAGATAGCTTTATTTGAAAGCAATAGAAAGAAAGAAACCTGGGAAACAAGCCGAATAACTGAAACAGTTCTTGTTATAGAAGTTATTTAGTATGAATGCTCTAGATACACTGCATCAACTTGMGTCATGTTTGATTTTAAACTGCACAGAAATGCGTGAAGCAAGTTGTGCAAAATCAGGACTTTACTATTTCCTGGCATAGTACCTGGCACTGTAAGGTTCTCATTTATAAGCAGTAGACCTAAGCTTGTAATTAGCAGTTATCACAAATGCAAAAGCTAGGAGCTGATGCAAAGCCTTCCACATCTCTTCCACGTGTCTTTGCCTTTTCCAGTACCAGCACGGATTTCAAAATGCCATCATCTAGAACGTAGTATACCTCTTCTCTTGTACCAGTACTCAGGCTGGATTTTGCTGACAACTGCAAACAATTGTTGCTTAGAAACAGACACAGTTAGTCTGAAGATGTCTCAACACCATCACTAGGAAGCTCATCTGTAAAGTAGCCATTGACTCTTTCAGTTCCCCAAGGCTTCCATTTCTCACTTAGCACTAGATCTTTCTGGGTCTGGATAAAGGGAAAAGATGCTGAGTGGGGAGTCGAGTCAGAAGGGAATTCATGGCATGGCTTTTTACGATGCTTTGTTTACTTGTTGCAGTTTCTCAGCGATGCACAGTGAGAAGCCCAAATTCTGAGCGTTGGTATACTTACTGGTGATCCCTGAATGCCTATTCCAGGGGGCCCCATCTCCCCAGGTGCTCCTTGTACACCAGGTAGTCCTCTTTCTCCCTGAAAAGGGTACAAGGCTTTCAGTTACAACAGGTCTGAAAATGTAAACTAGTATATTATCCTTTTTTTTTAGAAACAGAAATAATATATTTTTTATACCTTTGGTCCCCGTGGACCTGGGTTTCCAGGAATACCAGTGGGACCCTAAAAAAAAAAAAAAAACCAGGAAAAAAACAAATTATGTTTTGAAATCAAAGAGACTAGCTGAATTTTATTGCCAAAATTAGTCAGCCTTTATAAATAAACTATGACAGATTTATGTATGTCTTCCTTGTTAATACCACTGTTACTAGGAGCATGTGTGAGCCTTGCACAATTTCTAGACTATATTTTAGTGCACTTACAATACCACTATAACATATATTTCAATTTTGAAATTACATCAAAAAAAATACTTGTTCTGATTTCTTTCATTGCACAATGAGAATTCTTTAACAGTTGTCCCTACAAGAAATAAAGTCATAAAAGCCTTTTCAGATTATGGACTTACCGGTGTTCCAGGCAGACTTGGTCCAGGAGGCCCCACATCACCTTTTGGACCTGGATGTCCAGGCGGTCCCATAATCCCACCAGGGTCCCCCTACAAGATAAATTTGAATCACTAATTGAAATGTGAGAATTTTCTCTTATGAAAAAACTCTAAATATTACCAAGGTTATCCTAGAAAGTGCCAGTACTTTGAGCAGAAATAGAGAAGAAAAAAAACCCCATATTTTCCTTCAAAAAGTTACAGAAGAAGAGAAGGCATGGACCACACAACCACTAATAGTAACTAGCATTCTCTTGGTTTTCCATGCTTGCAATGCATCTGATCTACATTTCTTTGTCCCCAGACCCCTAATACGCAGGTTGTCATTAAACCCTGCCAACTAATTCACAGTAACAGCTTCAAACTGTCTCTCTCCAGCTATCCATCCCTAGGGCTAAAACCCTGGTCTTCACTGTATTCCTGTTTGCACCTCTATTTCTTAGTTCAATGCATGCTGCGTCTCTTGCTCCACATCTCTACAACTCCTCCTGCTTACACAGGAATTTGTGCCTTTTATTATGCTGTCCTCTTGTCTTTTACACGCTCCTRCATCATTCTCTGTGATTCTTTCTGATTCCACTACTTCCCATTTTGCAAGACGAATACATTTTCGTCATTGTTCCACAGTTATTTCCTTCTCCTGCCTTTTCATCAGCTCGCTTCTTCAAACTATTAATGGATTTTATTATTTCCCTTGTACCCCACAATGTATAAATACCATAACACATCATGTAGCTCACAGTATGCCTGTATATCCTCTTTTCTCCCCTTGTCTACATTCAATGTGTACACACATACCATTTTAACTCTTGCTGATGTAGCTGAATTCTAACTAAGGGATTTCTACACAGCAAAATACAATGCCATAAAGAGCTCCCAGCCTTGGCTTGCATCTGAGAGAGTATGGCTGCCTCAGTGCTCTGCCAAGATGAATATGTCTGAGTGTGAAGTGGGATTTCACACATTAGTCTGGCTAGGACACTACACTGAAAAGGCTGTTCTGTGGTCAGGACCTGAACTGACATATCTGCACTGCACAGACTTAATGTAAGAGCCCAACGCAACCTCCTTGAAATATTACTTAAATTATGAATCTAAAGAGCAATTGGGTTGCCAAATTGGCCTGCAGTGTCTCTGAGGAGCAGACAGGGGGTTGCTGCTTGTACATTTTAAAATCAATTCATAAAGCAGCCACACAGATGCACTACAGAAGGATGGAAGGTTACTTCAGAGATGACAGTCTAATATGCTCTAACATATCAAGCTTAATTAAAAACACTTAAAACATACCTTGTCTCCTTTAACTCCTGGGTTTCCTGGTACCCCGTGCTCTCCTGGTAAGCCCTGGAATTAATAAAAATATAACTGTACATTTTTATAGCTATTCCCTTAAAGATTATCTAAAATTACAGATAAAAATGAGTTTACACTGGATTATTTACTGTGTATTAGTATTGACCCAAAATGTTAGAGTACAAGTTAATGAATGCTTCTTTAATCAAATATATGAATCATTTTTCTTTAAGTCAAAATGTAATAATCAAGATTATTTTCTGGACCCTATCAGGGCAGAATGGCAGAGACTGACAGGTTTATTTCTTCAATTTCAAAATAATTCCAAGTCTTGAAATTCAATCATTTTTTCAAGGAAGGTGGTAGCAGGTACAAACTTGAGTTTTAAATAAGTGTCTCATCTTTTTTGCCTATGAAGGGCTGCATGATTTCCTACACTAGTTAATTATTCAACTTTGTATCTTAAAAGCCTCAATGAATTCCTACTCCTGCACATTACTTAATCCACCAAATTTCTTTAAAATGTTTTAGATATTTAATGGACAGTCAAATATTTTCAGCAAAATAAATACATTCCATCCTTTCTTTTGTCTAAATCTTCTCATCTTTCACATTTTGATTTTAATGTCAGTATTTTCCCTTGCCCTTTTCATGAAGGATTTGTTATAAATGCAGAAAAATGAAATAGATTAAAATCTAAATAGAAACGATTTAAATAATAGGGAAGGTTAAATTGTGTTCTCTTACTACACTGTAACAAACACAGAAAACTTTTTCCATAACCTTTCAGTGCTATTCAACCAACTATTGTATCAAGCATTTTATTAAGAATACCAGTAATTTTCACAGTAAATGATAAAATTGTCAAAACTGAACAGTAAAATCTAAGTATGATACTTAATCCGGAATGGAAAATGAACTTTCTAAGAAAAAAACAAAGAAACACACATTGTTTTTGTTTTTCTTTGCAGTGTAAAACATAGTTTTGTGAACACTGACATATGAAGGATGACAACATTTTCATGCCAGTAGGGAGGGTTCAAAAGCTGTGTGTTCGCTTTCTCTGCTGTATTCTGTCCTTAATACAGACAGACAGCTACTTGTTTCACCCAGCCATCCAAATTAAAAGCATAACAACAAAAAAAAAAAAAAGTACCTTAATGAAGAATATTCTGCTTATACCAACACAAAATCATTTTAAGAATATATGGAAGTTTAAATTTACTGATTATGGACATCGTGTCCTACCCTATCCCCTTTTGATATCGACATAAAATATATACAGTCTATCTTCTTTCCTAAGGATTTCTTAGATTTTTTTTTTTTTTTTTTTTAGGACCCATACGAGATCTGATAGTGACTGGAGTTAAAAAAGTGCTCTTCCGATCTTTACCAAGAGGAAAAGGAAAACCTCCAGCTTCATTCGCAGATCTTTCACCTTAGATTTTTTTTTTTTTTTTTTTGTTGGACCAAGTTTAAAGGATATCTTAGGAAAGGAAAGAAGCAAGCCCTATCTGCTGGACAACTCTTCGATGACGTGAGTGAAAGTAAAACAATTTTCAACCTTTGATAATTTTCATCATGCTGCATAAGATGAATTACTGTATTTGTTAATCCATAATGTTTCATCTTTAGAAGATGAAACAAAACAATGAGCCTGGAACTATATAAATGTTTCTATAATATGTTTAAATGTATGTTTTTATATACTAGGATTGTGTGTACAAATATGAGTCTTCAAGATCATCTATATCCAGGATCTACATATATTATATAATAGTATTTATCTGTTCATAATGTCACTTGATCAAAGATCCAGCAGAACAGCAGTTTCAAAAGCAGCAATTATGAACTCAAGCAGGATGATGGCAACACAAGCAAAACAGAAATGCAGTATTTTGTTGTCTTTCACAGTAAGATTGAGGATCTATATATAAATAGAAGCACAGCAGAAAAGGCTTACAAACTATTGTTATAGAAGACAGGTAAATTAGACACAATTTAAAAAATATGTGCCTCAACTGAGTAGGAAAATAAGGTATAAAGAAATGGTCAATAAGTAACACAGTACAAAATTACTTCATGCAGATTTGAATACTAGTTTTTTTTCCCTGCCAGGAGCTGAAGATGCTGTACTCCAGCTGTCACCTGACAGCCTGTAGTGGATCTGGATATTGGGGTTTATTTAAGAATCACTGAGATGAGAGCTTTTACCCGTCTTGATTATCTCACACACTCACTCTCCCTTGTTCCCCTGTTAGTGTTATGTTCACTGGGTCCTGACTTCCCTTTCCAGCGGGGAGATTGTTGCTCATCCAGCATGGTCGGGCAGGAAGTTGTCTTGGTTTGTGTTGTGCAGCTGCTCACAGTTACCAGTCTCAGGTGTTAGTGGCTAAGGTCCCTGGCAATTGTTTCCACGCATCTCCCTGATCTCCATGACCTTCCCCCACTTCCAGGACCTTTCCTCCAGCCAAGATCTTCCCCTTCTTTCTTGAGATAACACCTCTTTCCTTTCAGGAACCCTTCTATTTTGGCACCACTTCTTCTTCTGGGTACCCTCACCCCTCGGTTCTTTCCATCTAAATAGTCTACGTGCAGAAGCACAACAGGTGATCGGCCTCCAAATCAGTGAGTCTGTCTCATGTCTCTTTATTAACTAGAGACCCYGAGATGTGCCACTTTTGTTTAGTCCAGGTGCTATCAAGATTTAAAAGCAGCCTCTACTGTTGCATCTAACAAGTAATAGGCTTCCGCTTGAGAGTTCAACAGTTCAGGTTTTGACATTCTCGCACAGACACACAAACACAAAAACTGCGTATTATCTGCCACCTGTCAGTGTTCACAAATTAAGCTATTTTTCACCTATGGCAACCATAAAATCGCTTTAGGTACTTTACGACTGTCAGTAAGCCTCTGCACAATTAAATTGGACTATCAACCAACAATCATAAGAATAATCTCTCATTCCACTTTCTGCAGAAGTATTTTAGTAATTTAATCTATTCAACAGTAATTAAAAAAGGAGTGTTCTATTAAATTCTTTCCAACCAATACTTCTATTCTGGCTAAAGATTTTAATATTGTCCCTAGTTTTAATGGAAGTGCATCTTGCTCTGAATATGAGTTTTACTCATAAATCTGACCTAAATTCTAAGATAATAAACATAATTGTTTATTATGTTCACCTTATTAATCTTTACCCCTTTTATAGGAATTAAAACAATTCAGAATAATACAAAACCATAGACAGAAATAAGGAAGGCCATGTGTTTAAATCCTTGAGGCACTCTTACTTTCCCTGTTTCCCCTCATTTTGCTCCACACACACTGTCCTTTCCAGCATACGATGTATCATTATTAAAACTTTGCTAGAGATTTTTTTAATTTTCACCTACTCCTGTGAGATGAGTGATTTTTGTAGAGCTAATTATCTGTGAATCAGACAAATTAGTATTATCATTCTTACTTGTTCAGATGGTAACACAAGGATAAAAAGAACATAAGCAAATGGCCTCTATCCTGAGGCATCCCATACTACTGTGCTTAGATTGCTATAGCACCACCCACAGAAGGAGCACCTATGATAACTTCAGTGGTACTGCTTCACTGGCTAACTGTTCACACACCACACTTCTACAGCTTGGTGAAACTGCACAATACATACAACTTCTCCTGGCAGCCCCCTGGGTCCGACAGGTCCTGGAGGTCCTTGCAGTCCCTGTAAAATGATATAATACACACTTGAGGTAAAAGTCAATACACCTGTTGTTAATTCGGTGTAAAGCGTTCTCATATATAAATAGATTAAAACATCTGGCATTAAGAATTATCTTCTACATGGAGTAAGAAGTACAGAGTTTGCTCATTCTCCCTTAATCTAACGTTTAGTCCAATAAATGGACTAAACGTCTCCGACTCGCAGAGGCGATCAGCTCCGGCGCAGGCACGTCCCACAGCGGATCGCGGCGTACAGGGGGGTTTCCTGAGCCGGGGAACCCACAGGGAAGCGCAGAGACCCGCCGGGAGCCGGCAGCTCTCATGACGGTGGCTGACGAGGCGTGGGCGGGGCCAGAAGTAACGGCTGCCACCCCCCACTCCCACTAAAGGCAGCCCCAGGGAGCGCTGGTGACCAGGAGCGCTGCCAACAGGGCGGGCAAACAGGGCGTGGTGCGTCAGCTAGGGCGTGGTGTGGCAGTTTGCATGGCAGTTCATGCGGTAGGGTGCCTCTTCGAAGGAGGGGCATTCCACGGGCCGAGTGGGGGACTTGGCGTACACATAACCCAGCAACTGGGCACAGGTCAAAGGCACTCATCCTACCTGACCCTCAAGGCAGAATCGTGGGCACTCGACTGAGAGCAAAGGCCGCAGCTCCGGCTGGGGGGTCTGCACCATCTACCCCAGCGGTGCCCGATACCTCCACGCAGTCGGAGCTGCTGAAGGGAGAGGCTGCAGTGCAGACCTCGGACTGCGGGAAGTGCCCAGACCTCTCCCCTGGGGCAGGGACAGGCGGCAGACCTGCCTGCAAAAGGTGTGCCCAGGGGGAGGACCTCCTGCAGCAGGTGGATGAGCTGCAGGAGGCGGTGAGAAGGCTGCGCAACATCAGGGAGGCAGAGAAGGAGTTAGACAGCTGGTTCCAAGTGCAGTCTGCAGTGGACCCACAGCCCATGGCCAAACAGCCAACTCCCCCACCGGCACACACAGAAGGGAGCGGGAGGGGCCAATAATGCAGAAGAATGGACGGTTGCAATGGCAAGGACCAGCAGGAGGAAGAGACTTCCCCCAAAGCCTGAGGTGCCCTTGCAGAACTGCTTCACCGCTCTGCAGGCTGAAGAGGAAAGTCCCGTCACACCAGGAGAGATGCTGGAGCTGAGTAAGGCAGCCTGATCTGCTCCCCCATATAACAACCAGCGCAACTAAGAAAAGGCAACGGGTGACAGTAGTAGGTGACGCTCTTCTGAGGGGTACGGAGGCACCCATTTGCCAACCAGACTGCACTCTCTAAAGAGGTGTGCTGCTTACTGGGGGCTCATATCAGGGATGTCGCAGAGAGGCTACCAAGCCTTGTACAGTCCACTGACTATTATCCGCTGCTGCTGTTTCACGTGGGCACCAGTGATACAGCCAGGAGCAGTCTGAGGAGTATCAAGAGGGATTACAGAGCCCTGGGAGTGATGGTGAGGGACTCTGGAGCGCAGATTTTCATCAATCCTGCCGGTCAAAGGGAAGGGGTTTGAAAGGGCCAGTCGAACCTTGCGAGTCAACAAATGGTTATGGGACTGGTGCCACAGCCAGGGGTTTGGCTACTTAGACCATGGGACTTGCTTTGRGAAGCCTGGTCTACTGGGGGCTGATGGGGTCCATCTGTCAGAGAAGGGGAAGAGCATCTTTGGTCATAGGCTTGCCAAGCTGGTGAAGAGGGCTTTAAACTAGA